>JAXIVJ010001258.1:0-37500 GCA_036785665.1 Chirona hameri
GGCCCTTTCCAACGCTCGGGAAGGGGCTCTTTCGAGGCAACCGCCCCCCACCCCCCCCCCCTGGACAAAATCCTGGCTACGTTCCTGTGCCTGGCCTAGTTGAAGTTTTTTGTTTTGAGACGACATGTAAGGAAGGAAGTTAGGAATTCATCTTTGTGTGTGACTGTGTGTCAGTAGTTTAAAGTTTCGTTCGAGAGTAGTCAACCGCTCTTCTTCTTATGTGGAGGATGTTACGGGCGGAACGTCGCTGGCGCCGTGCCAGCGATGCATTTGATGCTGTGGCCAGACTGGTTATTGATTCACCGTATTTGGAAGGTTTCAATCACGATTCATTTAGGAATATAAATGATTCAGTCACCGTTTGATTCATGGATGAACATTTTGAGAGATGATTCTTTCCGATTCAAAGAATACAATTTTTTTGATCAAATCACGTTTGACTCACCATTGAAATAGCATTGCACAACCTTTTTGATTTAATCAGCCTTGTTTCTATGCCAGTTTTGATTCAATCACGATTCATGAATAAAACAATCCGGTGGTGAATCGATTCTTCTTTGATTCAGGGATTTTGATTGAACGATTCTAATCGATGCAATCAGAGTCGAATCAATAACCAGTCTGGCTGTGGCGACAGCGGATCGTGGACCTGTTTCGCGGGAGCAACTCCTATGTAGATTTAGTTGATGTATAGCCCGGTGGCGGCGCTGTGTGCGTTCGCTCTTGACTGCGCAGTCTGTGCGACTAGGAGCGTGAACAACTTTGTTGGCTTTTAATACATTTTGTACGGATATACTGTGAATGTAACGTTCATACTTACGCACAGAAGTATTCCCTGTGGTGAACCAGGAACAAGAAGATATAACACTCAGCGGTAGGATGTACAGTGCAATATACTATGTGATTGAATGCAATATCTGAATATATAAATTCGTTCTCGTGCCACGTCCAAGTTCCGTCCTTTCTTTCAGCGTGGCCAGTGACGGTGGCCAGTGTCTTTTAGGTGCACAACGCCGCAAGGTGTTGGACAGTGCCGGCGTCGCGAAAAGCTACCGCATGTTGTACACATGGTTATTGTATAGGTAAATTGAAACGCTCTTCCCTCTTCATGTGCGTACTGTAAACACATTGCAAGCCGCCAAGTTCTATGTTCAAATGATGTACTGGATAAGTATTATAGTATATACATTGTACACTGTACAGATGTCATAGCCGGTGCTTCAACCCAGCAACACTGGCACCACGAAGCAATGCTGATGATCACCACCAGGGACGTAGACAAGGGGGGGGGGCTACCGGGGCCCTGCGCCCCCACCCCCCCCCCCTTCGAGGAAAATATATTTACACTAGATAAAATTAGATTCTCTGACGACCACCCCCCCCCCCCCCCCCCCCCCCCACATATGTCTGAGGAGCGAAATTTGTTTCTATCACCGACGTGCCCCCCACCCCACTCCTGAGAAAAATCCTGGTAACGTGCCTGATCACCACATACCGGGTCGAACCCCCCCCCCCCCCCCCGCTTCCAGCTTCATTGGACGCTGTCGTTGAAGCGGGAGTGCTCTGTCCAGCTGCTGTCGAAAGTCTCCTTCGGCTCATCTGGGCCTGTAGCCCGATGGCCGTACGGCCCACTCGACCGGCGGGGATCGTCCTGGTGAACGATGGGGGCCGCAGACGCACCGCCGTTTCCGCATCGCCACGATCTTAGCCAGAATCGGGCGAACGTGCAGAAAGGTTTTTGGCACCTTGATGGGCGTCACGATGCAGGAGTCCGACACCCGTTTGAAGCACCGCACTGTTCTGAAACAACGATGTAAGCGAGGTATAATGTCTGGCGTAAATGAAATAATGGTAGGGCATCAAAACGTCCATTATGTCCTTTGGTTGTACGACATTAAACAACAGAGAGACAATCTGGAAGACAACACGGACAACCAAGGACCGACAGCTAGTTACATGACATGAACAGCATTTTGAGATGTAATAGGCGAGCTCAATCCCTCGTGCATTGCTGACCATACCGGCGCTTTGCAATAGAGGAAAGATGACAGACAGAAAGACAATTTATAAAAAGGTTAGACGGTATGTCCTCACTTCACAATGCCGTCGTCGTTCCGCGCATAGTCCGGCCCATATGAGCCGAGAAATCACATCACGGTGACCTTCTTGCGGAGGCTGAACGTTGGCGGCCTGCAGAAAAGAAAAGAAAAACAATTACCTTTAAAAAAAACAATATGGCGACATAGAACACAACAATGACTGAGTATGAACAACGTGATGACGTGAACAACAACGTGAACGACAAATGATGACGTCAACACAAATACTACTTCTAACGCAATAGCACAAGCACAAAAAAATTGAAACAGCGTCATTTGGAGTCACTCACTGGCCTCACTGTCATTTGTCATTTGGCGTCACTGGCCAGAGGGGCGCCGTCATTACAGTGTCTTAGGTTTCTTATTACATAGCCCATTATTCGGAGCCAATTAGGTACACAATACTGAGTAAATGTGACTGGCCGTCACTGGCCAGATGGGCGCCGTCATTAGACGGAGGGGCGCCGTCATTAGCAGGAGGGGCACCGTCACCTGGCCATAAGGCGCCGTCACTGGCCAGAGGGGCGCTGTCACTAACCAGAGGGGGCGCCGTCATTAGCTAGTAGGGGCGCCAACACTAGCCAGAGAGGCGCCGGCATTAGCAGTAGGGGCGCCAACACTAGCCCAGAGGGACGCCGTCACCGGCCAGAGGGGCGCCGTCACCGGCCATAGGGGCGCCGTCACTGGCCAGAGGGGCGCCGTCACTGGCTATAAGGGTGATGTCACTGGCCAGAGGGGCGCCGTCCACTGGCCAGAGGGGCGCCGTCACTGGCCAGAGGGGCGCCGTCACTGGCCGGAGGGGGCGCCGTCATTAGCAGGAGGGGGCGCCGATACTAGCCAGAGGGGTGCCGTCACTGGCCAGAGGGGCGCCGTCACTGGCCAGAGGGGCGTCGTCACTGGCCAGAGGGGCGCCCGTTACTGGCCAGAGGGGCCTAAAAACAGACGAAATCTCATGAGTTTTGGAAATCTGTCGGATGGCCCCCTCAAACCAACGTTTTGGGCCGGTCTGCATCCGCCCAGAAGGCCCGAGTCCTTACTTGGAGGCCCTTACTTAGTAAAATGGCAATGTTAACCCGCCAATGACGGGGGGGCAAATATCTCCCCCTGACAAATTTTCGCAATAGCTCAAAAACCAATAGCGATATCAACGTTAAACTTTGGGTACCTTCTCCTACACAAATTTTACGTCTTCTGTGCATAAATGAAGAAATTTTGTCGATAACAAAATCGAGATATCACGAATTTAGTGACGTTACTACACACGAGTTTGGCCGAATAAAAAAATCAGCTAAACTTTAAGAGAGCATGCAAATTCTATATTTTGAGCAAAATGCAATACAAAATGTCAGAAAATAGCAAATGGCAGGGGCTGCAAAATTGACTTTCGGATTTGTGGAAACTTTGGTTTTTGACCCCGCCAAAAATAATTTAAAAGAAATCAATAAAAAAAACATTTCTTCGGAAAAGTCCCCTAAAAATAGAACATTGCAAATATATTAACAACTCACCGGATTTCGCATCTTTATACATAAAGAGGGGATTTAAAACAAGTTTTTCTTAGTAAAAGCTGCATATACTCTCTTTTGAAATAGGAAACGTGTCAATTTGTTGCCCTTTTCAGGCAGTTTGGGAGGCTTGGCCGCCTTGCCCCCTGTTGGATCTGCCAGCGGCCAAAAAACATTGGGAGGGCCGAGCGTGGTACCATTGGGGGGGGGGCGAACTCAACATTGGGGGGAGGGGGGGCGAGGGGCCACCCCAAAAGTATATAAATCCTATGGAAGATATGTATGTGTTATACATATAAATATCAAACATTGGTTTGATCCATGCCCAGCCTTACAAAATATTGTCCTGTACTAATATAAAACATTATGGCTGTTGTTAGAGTCCTTCACAGTAGATGTATCAATGTTTTAAAATACAAAAATTTGTATGTAACAATATAAATATTTTAAGCCAAAATAATGCATGATGGTTATATAGAGTTTCTCCACAAGGCTGTACTTCATCCCCCTCCCTGGCTGTACACTCCAGTCAGGTTCTAACAGTGGGCTTTCATGTTATCATAGTCAATATTGACACACTAAAACACTCCAAAGTATTGGCAGGAAAAGTAAGCTATTTTAATGTGACCGAAGATTTGATTTTCACCATGCACAGTGTGAACAGTACAGTATTTTGACACAACCAAACAATGAAACTTTACCTTTAGATTTGGATGAAATGTAGGAATATGGGAAAAGTATGAAGTTAGGACCATAGACGTACACAAGGGGGGGGGGCAAACAGGGCAATTCCCCCCTGACGGTCCAACTAGAGGCCATCCTTTCAAACTCCGCAAGTCCTCGGCGACCACAAGGGTCAGACAATTCGCCTTCGCCACAACACGTATTGGGAATGATTGGAATGGCCTCCCATCCAAAGTGGTCTGCGCTCCTTCGCTGAATGCCATCCAAGGCTAGATTGGACGCCCATTGGGCTCACGTCAGGTTCAGCATACCTGACACTGACTGAGACATGCCAGGAATCATGAACTCGATGAGAGCGGGTACTACAGGCCGTGAGGCCTAAAAATCCTGATTACTGTAAGGTAAAGTAAGGTAAGGTAAGGTGAGGTCTGTACTCTGTGCGTGCCCCTTTGATCAATATTTACCTTCAGATTTATTTTAAAATATGCCTTTTTTTTAAACATAGCTGGCCAAAACCAGAGTTTTTTTTGGTGAGGGTACTTTATGCCCCCCCCCCTAAGCAATTTTTTTTAATGGTGAAAATATGGAGAAAAAAATATTTTCTAAAATAAAATAAAAATAATAAAATATTTTCTTTTTTAAATATAGCTGGCCAAAACCAGAGTTTTTTTTTACATATAGCTGGCCAAAACCAGAGTTTTTTTTTGGTGAGGGTACTTTATGCCCCCCCCCCCCCTAAGCAAAAATTGTCCCTCCTAGAGTGAATCCTGGGTACGCCATTGGTTATGACGAGCCCAGTTTAACAGCAGTTAACTTGCATTGTTGATGCATCTTGTTTTACAAGGAAATGACCATTTCCCCATTAGACAAACAACCCGGCAAAGCTGACATAGGGCCTGTTCCCGTGGCGCCTCTAACCTCCTCCAAGTTGCTCCAACTTGCAACTGTCTGTGCAATAAGATAGAACAGCAGTTGCCAGTGGCGTACACAGGATTCACTCCAGGAGGGGGCAATTTTTGCTTAGGGGGGCATAAAGTACCCCAACCCAAAAAACTCACCATATTTGACCCAATATATTTTTTGAGGGGCATATTTTCAACAATTTTTGGTCGTGTTCCGGTTTTGCACACCTTTTTATAGGAAACACAGAAATTTTAAACTAATTCTACACGTCTGATTGCATTAGAACTGCACTCAAAACAGAGACATTATCAGTACTTACCTAACAATAATATTTTGTATCCCCATCAATCCCCTCAACCAACCGCAATGACTCCGCCATTACAGCTGAAATGTTAATTCAATTTACCTATATAAAGGTGTGCAAAAGCGGAATATCGCCCAACTTTTTCCTAAAAAACAAACACAAATTAATTAATTTTGTTTACCAAAGGGGCACATACAAACCTTCGGGGGGGGGCATTGGTCCATTTGCCCCCTCCCACCCTTGTGTACGCCTGGGACAGTTGAAAGTTGGAGCAACTTTGAGGAGGTTAGAGGCGCCACAGGAACAGACCCACAGTTGGACGTGTTTCATCATAAGGCTTCATTAGGCAAGATGCAATTTTACACAATGAATCAAAAGGTGCTGATCAAGTATTTTATGACAAAACATGTCCACCTATTAGCTTTCTGTGTCATATGCAATAATTGTCTGGATATTAATACAATTTCCCATTATATTTAGATAATATTATATCCACATTTCTATCATGGGCTGCAGTAAAATATTTACCATATTTTCATTATACTTCTGTAGAACCAATCAAGCAAGCATTTCCATGAAACAAACACATGAAATACCTGGTCTGTGTAAAAATCAGATTCATGATCAATGATGTATAAGGTCAACAAGAACAAGAACTTACCAGGAAATCGTCGCGTTCAACTCAGGGTCGCCCCTTTTCTATATTGGGATTTGCACCTTCTTACAATACAATTTCGCA
Source organism: Chirona hameri (assembly GCA_036785665.1). Taxonomy (NCBI): domain Eukaryota; kingdom Metazoa; phylum Arthropoda; class Thecostraca; order Balanomorpha; family Balanidae; genus Chirona; species Chirona hameri. The sequence continues at coordinate 6,235 of JAXIVJ010001258.1, forward strand.
AGCTCGGAATTCTGGCTTCTGATCCCGGCAATGCATCCAGTCACTGAACCAACTCGGTGGTAATAACAGACCTTGGTAATAACAACCTATATTACTTCTGTACTATTTCAAAGTTACTAATGACCACGGTCAAAGTCTGTATAAATACCACGGCTAGTTTGCGGCAGAATCTGCGTATGACGCAATTCTGACGTCAGCGGATATGACGTCATACCTCTGGCGAGCGTTCATTCCCCGATCGTGGCCCGGAACAGCGGGAATTAAATCGGGCCCACTAGTCCTGTGTCGAAATTACTTAACCCGCGCGGCGCTGGGGGGTAAATTTTACCCCCCCTCCCGTATTTTCGCTATAGATTCAAAACTACACTAGATATCGACGCGAAACTTTCAGTACCTTATCTGGCATCGATTTGACGTCTTCAGATAAATTTTGGAGAAAATCGGTCGAGAAGTTTTTGCGAAAATAGCGTTTTAGTGACGTCATGTAACGCCATTTTCGGTCCAAAATGGACGAAACTTTGATCGATGATAGAACAGCGAATATTGAAGCAAATTGCAAACAAAGCACGTCAAAAGGAAGGAAATGACATTCTCTACAAGATGGCTATCTCGGATTTGCACAATTTTGATTTTCTGATCCCCAAAATGCAAACAATCGTTTTTATTTTTTTTCAAAGTTTACAAAATCCAAAATTGTAAGAATTTTCAAAAAACCGGAAGATATGTCAGATAACCATCTCTAATGAGTGACTATTCCAAATTTCAAACAAATATCTATATTTTTGACCCCCAAATGACACTAATAAGTGTTCAATGTGATGGACGCATTTAAAAAAATCGCAAATTTTGACATTTCTAGACATCGTACACAAAAACAAATTGCACCATTGGATTGCTGTGGCAAAACGGAACCGTAAACATGTGTCGGTTATTGCAAATTTTGGATTTCAAAATTTGACCTTTTTTGCCTGATCTTGACCTGACCTTGAGGTCAAATGTCAAAATAACCATTATTTTTGGATTCTACGTCTGAAATAACCCATGAGACATGTGTCACATGGGTTTCATATTACTTTTTTCACAGTGTGACCTTTTGTGACCTGACTTTGACCTTGACCTGTACTTAGTATGATATTCATACTCAAGCATTACCCTCTCCTTATATTTAGAAGTGTTTTGGCAGAGTTTCGGCGCGCTGCTGTTGATAGTCCGGTCTCTGCAGCCAATAATCTCGAAAACAGGTGGTTTTGACCTTTGACCTGACCCTGACCTGATATGTGACCTTTTAAATAATTTTTTTAGAATTACTTAGAATCTTCCCATCGAGAGCTTCCGATCGCCGCCTTGCGCGTCTCGCTGCGATTATTGGTTCGGGAGATAAGAGGGGGGAGTAAAATTTACCCCCCAGCGCGGCGCGTTCGGATGGAGACCCCAGCGCCGCGCGGGTTAACGTAGAGAGGTAATTCTTTCCCCACAAACCATTTTTAGATCTGCTCTACAAATCTGCTATCTCAGTCCAAAACCCCATGTTAAAGGTGAACTATTCCCTTTAAGGACAGGAATGACAGTTGTGGTGGCTGCGCACTGAGGTGCAGAAAATGTCACAGTTGTTACAAACACGCATACAGAGCACACAACACAGTCACACGCATACAGAGCTAACAAACACAGTCACACGCATACAGAGCACACAACACAGTCACACGCATACAGAGCACACATCACAGTCACACGCATACAGAGCACACATCACAGTCACACGCATACAGAGCACACAACACAGTCACACACATACAGAGCACACAACACAGTCACACGCATACAGAGCACACAACACAGTCACACGCATACAGAGCACACAACACAGTCACACGCATACAGAGCACACAACACAGTCACACACATACAGAGCACACAACACAGTCACACGCATACAGAGCACACAACACAGTCACACACATACAGAGCACACAACACAGTCACACGCATACAGAGCACACAACACAGTCACACGCATACAGAGCACACAACACAGTCACACGCATACAGAGCACACAACACAGTCACACGCATACAGAGCTAACAAACACAGTCACACCCATACAGAGCACACAACACACAGTCACACGCATACAGAGCACACAACACAGTCACACGCATACAGAGCACACAACACAGTCACACACATACAGAGCACACAACACAGTCACACGCATACAGAGCACACAACACAGTCACACGCATACAGAGCACACAACACAGTCACACGCATACAGAGCACACAACACAGTCACACGCATACAGAGCTAACAAACACAGTCACACCCATACAGAGCACACAACACACAGTCACACGCATACAGAGCACACAACACAGTCACACGCATACAGAGCACACAACACAGTCACACACATACAGAGCACACAACACAGTCACACGCATACAGAGCACACAACACAGTCACACGCATACAGAGCACACAACACAGTCACACGCATACAGAGCACACAACACAGTCACACGCATACAGAGCTAACAAACACAGTCACACCCATACAGAGCACACAACACACAGTCACACGCATACAGAGTACACAACACAGTCACACGCATACAGAGCACACAACACAGTCACACGCATACAGAGCACACAACACAGTCACACGCATACAGAGCTAACAAACACAGTCACACGCATACAGAGCACACAACACAGTCACACACATACAGAGCACACAACACAGTCACACGCATACAGAGCACACAACACAGTCACACGCATACAGAGCACACAACACAGTCACACGCATACAGAGCACACAACACAGTCACACGCATACAGAGCACACAACACAGTCACACCCATACAGAGCACACAACACAGTCACACGCATACAGAGCAAACAACACAGTCACACGCATACAGAGCACACAACACAGTCACACGCATACAGAGCACACAACACAGTCACACGCATACAGAGCTAACAAACACAGTCACACGCATACAGAGCACACAACACAGTCACACGCATACAGAGCACACACCACAGTCACACCCATACAGAGCACACAACACAGTCACACGCATACAGAGCACACAACACAGTCACACCCATACAGAGCACACAACACAGTCACACGCATACAGAGCACACAACACAGTCACACGCATACAGAGCACACACCACAGTCACACCCATACAGAGTACACAACACAGTCACACGCATACAGAGCACACAACACAGTCACACGCATACAGAGCACACAACACAGTCACACGCATACAGAGCACACAACACAGTCACACGCATACAGAGCACACAACACAGTCACACGCATACAGAGCACACAACACAGTCACACGCATACAGAGCACACAACACAGTCACACCCATACAGAGCACACAACACAGTCACACGCATACAGAGCAAACAACACAGTCACACGCATACAGAGCACACAACACAGTCACACGCATACAGAGCACACAACACAGTCACACGCATACAGAGCTAACACACACAGTCACACGCATACAGAGCACACAACACAGTCACACGCATACAGAGCACACACCACAGTCACACCCATACAGAGCACACAACACAGTCACACGCATACAGAGCACACACCACAGTCACACCCATACAGAGCACACAACACAGTCACACGCATACAGAGCACACAACACAGTCACACGCATACAGAGCACACACCACAGTCACACCCATACAGAGCACACAACACAGTCACACGCATACAGAGCACACAACACAGTCACACGCATACAGAGCACACAACACAGTCACACGCATACAGAGCTAACAAACACAGTCACACGCATACAGAGCACACAACACAGTCACACCCATACAGAGCTAACAAACACAGTCACACGCATACAGAGCTAACAAACACAGTCACACGCATACAGAGCACACAACACAGTCACACCCATACAGAGCTAACAAACACAGTCACACGCATACAGAGCTAACAAACACAGTCACACGCATACAGAGCACACAACACAGTCACACGCATACAGAGCTGCACACAACACAGTCACACGCATACAGAGCACACAACACAGTCACACGCATACAGAGCACACAACACAGTCACACGCATACAGAGCACACAACACAGTCACACACATACAGAGCACACAACACAGTCACACGCATACAGAACACACAACACAGTCACACGCATACAGAGCACACAACACAGTCACACGCATACAGAGTACACAACACAGTCACACGCATACAGAGCACACAACACAGTCACACGCATACAGAGCTAACAACACAGTCACACGCATACAGAGCACACATCACAGTCACACGCATACAGAGCACACATCACAGTCACACGCATACAGAGCACACAACACAGTCACACGCATACAGAGCACACAACACAGTCACACGCATACAGAGCACACAACACAGTCACACGCATACAGAGCACACAACACAGTCACACCCATACAGAGCACACAACACAGTCACACGCATACAGAGCTAACAAACACAGTCACACGCATACAGAGCACACAACACAGTCACACGCATACAGAGCTAACAAACACAGTCACACGCATACAGAGCACACATCACAGTCACACGCATACAGAGCACACAACACAGTCACACGCATACAGAGCACACAACACAGTCACACGCATACAGAGCACACAACACAGTCACACGCATACAGAGCTAACAAACACAGTCACACGCATACAGAGCACACAACACAGTCACACGCATACAGAGCACACAACACAGTCACACGCATACAGAGCACACAACACAGTCACACGCATACAGAGCGCACAACACAGTCACACGCATACAGAGCACACAACACAGTCACACGCATACAGAGCTGCACACAACACAGTCACACGCATACAGAGCACACAACACAGTCACACGCATACAGAGCACACAACACACAGTCACACGCATACAGAGCACATAACACAGTCACACGCATACAGAACACACAACACAGTCACACCCATACAGAGCACACAACACACAGTCACACGCATACAGAGCACACAACACAGTCACACGCATACAGAGCTAACAAACACAGTCACACGCATACAGAGCACACAACACAGTCACACGCATACAGAGCTGCACACAACACAGTCACACGCATACAGAGCACACAACACAGTCACACGCATACAGAGCACACAACACACAGTCACACGCATACAGAGCTAACAAACACAGTCACACGCATACAGAGCACACAACACAGTCACACGCATACAGAACACACAACACAGTCACACGCATACAGAGCACACAACACAGTCACACGCATACAGAACACACAACACAGTCACACCCATACAGAGCTAACAAACACAGTCACACGCATACAGAGTACACAACACAGTCACACGCATACAGAGCACACAACACAGTCACACGCATACAGAGCACATAACACAGTCACACGCATACAGAGCACACAACACAGTCACACGCATACAGAACACACAACACAGTCACACGCATACAGAGCACACAACACAGTCACACGCATACAGAACACACAATACAGTCACACCCATACAGAGCACACAACACAGTCACACGCATACAGAGCACACAACACAGTCACACGCATACAGAGCACACAACACAGTCACACGCATACAGAACACACAACACAGTCACACGCATACAGAGCACACAACACAGTCACACGCATACAGAGCACACAACACAGTCACACGCATACAGAGCACACAACACAGTCACACGCATACAGAGCAAACAACACAGTCACACGCATACAGAGCTAACAAACACAGTCACACGCATACAGAACACACAACACAGTCACACGCATACAGAGCACACATCACAGTCACACGCATACAGAGCACACAACACAGTCACACGCATACAGAGCACACAACACACAGTCACACGCATACAGAGCACACAACACAGTCACACGCATACAGAGCACACAACACAGTCACACGCATACAGAGCACACAACACAGTCACACGCATACAGAGCTAACAAACACAGTCACACGCATACAGAGCTAACAAACACAGTCACACGCATACAGAACACACATCACAGTCACACGCATACAGAGCACACAACACAGTCACACGCATACAGAGCACACAACACAGTCACACGCATACAGAGCACACAACACAGTCACACGCATACAGAGCTAACAAACACAGTCACACGCATACAGAGCTAACAAACACAGTCACACGCATACAGAGCACACAACACAGTCACACGCATACAGATCACACAACACAGTCACACGCATACAGAGCACACAACACAGTCACACGCATACAGAGCACACAACACAGTCACACGCATACAGAGCACATAACACAGTCACACGCATACAGAGCACACAACACAGTCACACGCATACAGAGCACACAACACAGTCACACGCATACAGAGCACACAACACAGTCACACGCATACAGAGCACACAACACAGTCACACGCATACAGAGCTAACAAACACAGTCACACGCATACAGAACTAACAAACACAGTCACACGCATACAGAGCACACAACACAGTCACACACATACAGAGCTAACAAACACAGTCACACGCATACAGAGCACACAACACAGTCACACGCATACAGAGCACACAACACAGTCACACGCATACAGAGCACACAACACAGTCACACGCATACAGAGCACACAACACAGTCACACCCATACAGAGCTAACAAACACAGTCACACGCATACAGAGCGCACAATCTGTCTCGGTGTACTCCAAAATGTCAGAAAGCGATTCACTTAATCCAGTTAAACTTAACATTGTCAGAATTCTGTATCGGTACTGTTCAGGTATTCAAGCGGCTTCTAAAGTGAAAAACATGTTCTTCAAAATGCAAAACAGTTTGACTTTTCGCTTGAGACAACACGCATTATGAAGTTGACTAACCAAGAAAACAATGCCGCAAAAGGAAGATAATGGGAATCTTAGGTATAATAATATCTGTATTTGTTTTAGCACTGTTTTGAGAACAATTGAAGACATTGCAATTACAATAATAAATAACCTTATTCTCATAATGCCGAAAAATATTTTAAAAAGACAAAGTCAAATTAGGGAGCTTTCGGCTTGCGCCTTCATCAGCCATAAATGTATTTTTAAAAAATACATTTATGGCTGATGAAGGCGCAAGCCGAAAGCTCCCTAATTTGACTTTGTCTTTTTAAAATATTTTTCGGCATTATGAGAATAAGGTTATTTATTATTGTAATTGCAATATAATAATATCTGATAAAACTTGAGAAAAAATTATTCATGGTCATTCACAAATTCATTAAACCCTAGTATTTGTTATTCAAAATCGCAGAAAGAAGAGAAACATGTTTACATGTTTTTCTGAGTTCGAAGTTTTCCACCGGGCCGTCACTCGGAAAGTGGGGCGACATAATGCACTCTGAGGGCGGAAGAATACCTTTCGAGGTCGGCAAGACGTCTTCTGAGGGCGGCATAATGCGCTCTGAGGGCGGCAAAATGCTTTCCGAGAGCGGTAAGATGTCTTCCGAGGGCGGCATGATGCCTGCCAATGGCGGCAAGACGTCTTCCGAGGCCTTCCGAGGGCGACAAGACGTCTTCTATGGGCGTCATAATGCACTCTGAGGGCGGCAAGATGCTTTCCAAGGACGGCAAGATGTATTCAGAGGACGGCATGATGCCTTACATGAGCGGCATAATGCGCTCTGAGGGCGTGAAAATGCCTTCCCAGGGCTGCAAGATGTCTTCCAAGGGCGGCATGATGCCTTCCGAGGGTGGCAAGATGTCTTCCGAGGCCTTCCGAGGGCGGTATAATGCGCTCTGAGGGTGGCAAAATGCCTACCGAAGGCGGCAAGATGTCTTCCGAAGGCGCCATGAATCATGATGCTTTCCGAGGGTAGCATAATGCGCTGAGAGGGCGGAAAGATGCCTTCCAAGGACGGCATGATGTTTTTCGAGGGCGGTAAGATGTCTTGCGAGGGCGGGTGGAGTTTCCTGTTCAAATGGTGGGGCCCCAGCAACTTCCCGCTTTGCCCCACCAACTTTTGTCAGATATGAACGGTCCCTGGCGTTAAAATGACAATTTTTCACTTCAAACATACAAAACAACCAGGCAATGTGATAGTTTGCCCCACTAACTTTTATCTGAAAAGATCCACCTATATTTCCGAGGGCGACGAGATACCTTCCGAGGGCGGCATTATGCGTTGTGAGTCGTGACTGTGCAGTCGGCGCCCCTGCATGCCTCGCAGGGGGGGGGGGGGGGCTGCGAGTGCAGGTGTCGCCTCTCGAGTCGTGAGTGCCGGCGGCACCCCTTTGGATCGGAAATGAGGCCCCTTTTGGACTGGAGATGACGGACCCCAACAGCCGTATCCTCCCCCTCCCGAAATGTGTTTTCTGGTTGTTCGCCTGGGCCGATCCCTTTTATTATAATTCACCACTGTACCCGTCATGATGCACCGAAGCGATGGGTCCCATTTGCATGTCTGTACGATTTACCGTTTGCAAGTTATTGGCTGATATTTCCTTTCCTTCCTTGATAAACTTTTCCTTAATTTGTTTTCTTCATTGTGAAATCTGTTTACGGCAGCGCAGTTGCTATAGCAGAAGACCGAAATAAACCGCGATGTTTTGTTTTACGTCGCGTGATTTTGAGTTCAGACCTCACAGGCAGTCATGAATAGGTATGTCCAATGTTAATGTGCAACAGGGGCGGATCTAGGGGGGGAAGGGTCGTGCCTCCCCAAAGGTCCTGAAACTATGGTTTGCCCCCCCCCCCAAAAGGTCGGACGTACAGTTGTAAAACTTGCCTTGGGAGCAGTCCGAATCCAGCTATCCACAATGAAAAACTTGAAAATTTCGCGTCGCTTCGCGGCATGACACAAAATACCCAATTGCTTATACAAATTTGGAAAATGGGAAAATGAATTAATTAAGTGGCTGGCAGAGTCTTTCCTTGGCGGTACCTAATTGCTAGCCCCAGGGCCCACTCCCTTCATAAAATATTAACTTTCAAGTGGGATACGTTTTTAGCTAGTTTGCCCAGTTCCGAAAAAAGGAGACGCGACTGCAAAAACGCGGACATCGGCACCCGGAAGCTGCTCCAGCGGTGCCCAACTTGCTGGACCGAAGACCAGGCCAGGACCATCTCCCCAAGCCATCTCGCCCCAGGCTCCTCCAGATCCGCAGGGACCATTTATGTGCGGAAAAGTCGTTCTGCCTCTTGCTGCTTTCAAACCATTTGCACTGTTACCAGTTGTTTGTTACAGTTCGGTACATACATAGTTGTTTGTTACAGTTCGGTATATACATTCGGTGTATGTATACAGTTATTATTATCATATGTACTATTGAGCGCTGACTGCCATCGGTCATCGTGATTTACTATCCGAAGAATATATATATATATATGAAAAACTACCTTAATTTCAATATTTTTCATCATACCGAGATGTGCAGCCAGGAATAGGGGTTACCTGAGGCATGGCTCCACTCACGGTCTGGTTCGAATAGAAAAATTTCGTTTTCCACGACCTAAAATGACAATTTTCACGCCACTTCGCGGCGTCACATCGGTGGCCATCGTCATAACGAGTCATCGCCATCGTCTTCGGTTCGTTGTAACAATGAATTGAGTGAATAGCATGGTTAGCTTCTTATTCTCTACTAGGCCCACCGCCTATGTTTCTGGGTGTTATCAGGCAAACCCGTACAAATTTCGCGCCGCTTTGCGGCGCTAAATAACAACTACCTACTATAACATGAAAATCCACATTCAAAATGCTGCTAAGGCTTAAAACTACAGCAATACAAAAATGGGGTATATTTTTTTCGTCATTTCAGCCGACCCCTCCGCTCAAAAATTATCGGCGACGCCCCTGGGTACAGCTGACAATTGACATAGTTTTGCTCATTGTAAGGCAATGCCGGAACAATACAAACTGTAAGCCGACATCTTTCCTTTTTCGATATCACAAAGGGCCGAAAAGCGAAAAACACACAAAAATATCAAAATAAAGGCATCATTAGAAATCGTGTGGTTGCAAAATAAAGTGGCCCAAATTCGGGAAGAAATTCGAAATTGGGGTAGATAATGTCCGCTAAAAACGGTTTGCCCCCCCCCCCCAAGAAAAGAAAAGAAAAAAAAACGTTCGGCTGGATCCGCCCTTGATGTGCAATGTGCAGTCCTTGCATAAGCGCGCGGCTGTGCGGGTGTATGTTTGTAGTTGTCAAAGCGGTATTTTTTCGATTGAAAACCAATGCAAAATTGAATTGTCCGCTGTATAACGACGACATTTATATTCGATATTTCGTCTTAATTCGTCGATATCTATATATTCATGGTTCACCACCTCACCTCTTTTTATGTGAAAGAGCAACCGGAAAATTAAGCACGTGATATCAGGGGTGGATCCAGGAGGCAAGGGGTCACGGCCCCCCGAAAGGTCCTGAAACCATGATCCATGAACCCCCCCCCCCCCCCCAAAAAAAAAAAAACGTCGTCGGACGTGCGTCGGACTTTCTTTTGGGAGGGGGAATACGCCACTGGATTTCCCCCCCCCCCCTCAAACTCAAACCTGGGCCTTTTTCCCGGGGCCCACCATGACTGGAATGCCCCCTTCTGAAGGTCTGGTTGCGCCCCTGGTGACTGTAGATGATCGTAAACATAAAAAAACGAAATAAATAGTTTTAGCTTGTTACATAACTCCGAAGTGTCGTAAAGATAGCCTGAGATCCTTTTTTGTTCGTCGTCAGTTTTGTGAAAGTTCAATCACAGGTGGTGTTACTGGTGTTGTGTGGCGCTTGTTTACATTATGCTTTGATTTCCTTGCGTTATTTCTGTCGTGTTTTACCGCGCCGCGCCATTATTACATTTGTTTACATTCATACTTCTCTTTTGCTACATGACGGTGTTCGATTGCCACTCTCAACGTTCTGCTAAATTAATAACACGTGCTGTTCTTTCTTTATTTACTTATCTGCGGCTAAAGGTCAGACCACTGGCGGATGCAGGGGGATCACGGGCAAATCCCCCCCCCCCCCACAGGAATATGGGGGGCATTCAATACAAGTATTCCCCGCGCGCGCCCAATGTATCGTAAAGTAGCATAGCGTGATACTGTAGCGTGATTTGGGGAGGCGCCGCTTCATCTCATGTCATTCGATTGGAAAGGATAGAGCATAAGTTTTTAATGTGGCTCAACGCTCAGGTGTGCTCTCAGTCGTCGTCGCTTGTGTATTGTGACTTACGGAAACATTTTAGCCTGGTGTCTGTATCTGCGCGTAGAACTCAATACGATATCATGTTTTTGCGTAACGTTTTCACTGGCAAAATCCGTTCATCATTTATATTACAGTCATTCTCACTCAATGTACTGTAGCGTTGGGGAATGATAGGGGGGTCATAGGGGTAGGAAGAGTGGGAGGGTATGATAGGGAACAAGGAGCTGGGCCGGGTTCCGCTCCACTCTTGCGTGTGGGGGGAGGGGTACGTTGTAGTGGGATAGCAGTGGGGGGATACATTGTAGGGAGAGGGGAATGGAGAAGAAGGTAGAAGGAGGGATAGGGGTAAAGGAGGGTAGGGGAAAGAAAGAAGAGGGGGTTTTATGAGAAAGAAGAGAAATGGGAGACGAAGAGTCCATCCACTCCACCGGCTGTCATGGAAAGACTGCTGGACCACGCGGCTGTAATGGAAACTGCTGAAAAGAGATATGGGAGAAGAGAGTCCATCCACTCCACCGGCTGTCATGGAAAACTGCTGATCCCTCTTGTCCTCTTCGTCAGCTCGACCTTCGGTGACCTGCAATGACCTGCAGTGACCTGCAGTGACATACAGTGACCTGCAGTGACCTGTCCGGCTCGTAGGTCCGCTAGAAGTGATGAGAGATGTAGAAACTGATGTAGAGATGTAGGTTTAGCATAGCGTAGATGTAGAGACAGATGTCTTGTTGTAGGTATAGCGTAGCGTAGCTTGCTACGCTACGCTATACCTACAACATATATCCGCGTACAAAACATCTGATGGTGGTAGATGCTTTTAAATTTTGAGAGACTGATCATTCTGGTCCATCGTATAGGCTGGTTCACCGACATGCCATTTCACTGCTCGAGGACGGGAGGCAGGGTCTCGCCCATGAGGGTGAGGACGATACAACGGGAAGGTGTAGGATTAGCGTCGGGTGTGACGCCCTGGTGACCATTGCTAACCTTCGTGATTCAGATCTTTCTTTAAAATCTTCAGTCGATTCGTAAGTTAGGTCATCCGTCCAGTTATCCCTTCCCATTTAACACCTGCTTAACTCCAAAACCTAATCGCCCACTTATCGTATGCCAGCGTTGCTACGTTTTACTTACCTTCGAGTAATGATCCGTCCGGCTGTCCTGACTGAGTTTGCACCACTCCTACTGGGTCTTAACCTAAGAATTACCCTTCGTCATCCTCACTGCCACTCTCTCAGCTACAGACATTCCGCGTTCATACGCCCCATAGTGATTTGTGCACCCCCAAAATTCCCTCCCAGTAGTGTCGGATGCCAGCTGGATGAGTGACTCCAAGATAGGATAAATGTCCTCATCAATACGAAATCCTAGTAGCACTCCGCTGAACGACAGCATTGCTGCGTGGGCCGCCCAGAATATATGTATTCAATGTAATCCGTCCGATTCCTACTTTAAAAGGGAGCTAGTTTATCCATAGGACTTAGATGAAACACCGACTACGCTTTACTGCCCGTCTTATCCTCTCTGTCCTGGAGAGGCTCCTATACCTACTGTCCGGGCATCCGACCTGGGCTCCGCCGGACCTGGGTCCTCTATCCGGGCCCACCACCTTACCTTGGGCTCCGCCGGACCTCTGACCTCCATCCGGGCCACGACCTGGCTCCGCCGGACCAACTTTCTAAGTTAACATCGACCGGCATCGACGGCGAGCTACGCGGATGTCCTTGCCTATATACCGACTGCGGGCGCCCGGGAATCTCTAGAGGAGATCTTCCCGTCTAACCTAGAGTGACTTCTGAGGCACGTCCGGCCTCCTCCTCCCTCGTATCCTTCCTCCCTCGCCCTCCTTTTTCTGCGCCAACCTATCATCCTCTGGCATTTGGCACCCGCAGTCTCGGACTTACTAATTGTAACCTCCCTGTGATATGCGGCCAGCCGATATCACTCGGTCTAGGCATAATTTTCCACGAGCACTTTCATTCACATGTTTCGCCACGCTGATAGATTTTCGATACAAGGATCGGGCACACAAGCCGTCATGCCTCTCCTCCAAGCTCCGATACTATTTAATCTCTGTCCTGTCCTGTCCTGACCCACTGTTGCAGGGATCACACCTCCCTGTCCTGTCCTGTCCTGACCCACTGTTGCAGGGATCACACCTCCCTGTCCTGTCCCACTGTTGCAGGGATCACACCTCCCTGTCCTGTCCTGTCCTGACCCACTGTTGCAGGGATCACACCTCCCTGTCCTGTCCCACTGTTGCAGGGATCACACCTCCCTGTCCTGTCCTGTTCTGACCCACTGTTGCAGGGATCACACCTCCCTGTCCTGTCCCACTGTTGCAGGAATCACACCTCCCTGTCCTGTCCTGTCCTGACCCACTGTTGCAGGGATCACACCTCCCTGTCCTGTCCCACTGTTGCAGGAATCACACATCCCTGTCCTGTCCTGACCCACTGTTGCAGGGATCACACCTCCCTGTCCTGTCCTGTCCCACTGTTGCAGGGATCACACCTCCCTGACCTGTCCTGTCCTGACCCACTGTTGCAGGGATCACACCTCCCTGTCCTGTCCCACTGTTTCAGGAATCACACCTCCCTGTCCTGTCCTATCCCACTGTTGCAGGGATCACACCTCCCTGTCCTGCCCCACCGTTGCAGGGATCACACCTCCCTGTCCTGTCCTGTCCCACTGTTGCAGGGATCAAACCTCCCAGCACTGTCCTGACCCATTGTTGCAGGGATCAAACCTCCCAGCACTGTCCTGACCCATTGCTGCAGGGATCAAACCTCCCAGCACTGTCCTGACCCATTGTTGCAGGGATCACACCTCCCTGGCCTGTCCTGACCCATTGTTGCAGGGATCACACCTCCCTGGCCTGTCCTGACCCATTGTTGCAGGGATCACACCTCCCTGGCCTGTCCTGTCCCACTGTTGCAGGGATCAAACCTCCCAGCACTGTTCTGACCCATTGTTGCAGGGATCACACCTCCCTGGCCTGTCCTGACCCATTGTTGCAGAGATCACACCTCCCTGGCCTGTCCTGACCACTGTTGCAGGAATGACACCTCTCTGTCCTGTCCATGTCCTTCTAGCTATCCTATTACGAAATCAATATCAGCGACGTTTCTCCAACTATGACTGAGTACTAACCGCTTTACCAGTTCTCTATCGGTGACGTAAATTATATGACCCTTAGGTAATTTCCTACATTGGAAACGTTGTCCAAAAAGAATCGCAACCAGAGATAACGTGCATATATCACAAATGACCCATTTCAATAAGCATCCTAAATATCACTTTAAAACTTCAATATAATCGGCAGTGCACCATCGTCAGAATAGATTCAAATAATTTAACGCTGTTTATAGTTGGCTAATAATAAGGCTTAAGTTACCACTTGGACTGTCAATATACAGGACATCTAACATTACAGTTGTACCATGACGTTAACAAAGGGAAGGCGTCGGCTGTAATGTCGTAAATCGCGAGCTGCTAGCTGAAGGTGTATTTTTAACAGACGGTTAGGAGACTCACAATATTAAGAAAGTTAATTTGACTGTTATACTTATCATCCACTGACTCGCAAGTATACGTCTGTTGCAGGTTGCTGCGCCCTTATAACCTTTTACGGGCTGAACTAGTTATGGTTTGATCGATAATTCCAAAGAAGGTAATATAGACAGGGATTTAACGTTAACCACTCCGGATCAGCGGCACGAGTTTATCAGCGACAGAAACGAGGTCGCAGTGACAGCTAATGAATCACATTTTGCATACACCGTCCTTAAACAATCGTCGGTAGGAAGCGATGCTGGACCAATAGCTAATAGCGCATCGCCAATTATACATACGTAATCTTAGACAGACAATCCCTTGGCGGTAACTTACCAGTCTCCGATTTGTGTTGTCCCGCTCAACATAGAGCACACCTCTAAGCGACAGAATGAACCGCTACTTTATAACCAATCGATGCCGTCTCAGTGATATGGTCCTTACATTTGTTATCCTTACCTGCCAAGCTAGAATGACGAGTCTCTACCCAACCTCACTAATACTTTGTCTGGTAGTTGGTTTACCTGGCGTTTTAACCGTTCAGCGAAAGTTACCATTCCGTGATTCGAAATCGTTCAAAACTCTGATACATAACGTTAAATTAACTGAAGCGGAAACGTACTTAATCATTAAACTCTGGCTTCTGGCTAAGTATGGCGAGCAAAACGAGAACGAATTAATCGAACCATTCAAACAACAATCGAAACATATCCTACTTATCTGCGGCTATACTGGCTTAATTCCTGCCTTACCTCATGCTGTCGGGGAACCGCATCGCTGTGTACATTTCCTTCCTTCAACGACCCTCTCGACTCCATCATGTCTCCTTTCCCACGTAAAATGTTACACAAATTTACAATGTTTATTTTAACTCAGCAACTAAACAAACGGTAGCGCAGTAAATGATCGCTTTTGGTACGTCCCAATCAATTTACATGTTCAACCAATGATTCCTGTGAATCTCCGCCTAATATCACCAAAACCAGCACAGAACCGAATAATTGACTCGCTCAATCTCTAGTTTAAAATACTAACTAAAACCGCTCGTATTTACATGCGCCAATGCGCTAGGGCTTACGCCATGACCTCCTGCAACGCAGCGTGCTGGATTCCAAAGTACTACGGTCGCCTGGCATCACACCTCTAGTACAGCATCGGCTACACATAAATTTATCCTGCCTTCCTAGGTCAAAAGTAGCGAGTCTGGACAGATGACCCAAATTACGTAAAATATCCCACTTAGTCCCTTATTGTTTAAATTTTGTAGTCACCGGACCTGGGCAGAATTTCGGGTAGGATCGGAGAGGATGAGCAGCTTCGTGACTTACTGTGATCTGCCGCCGTCGGCTCAGTTCTTGCCGTCTTCCTCTCTCTGCGGCTGTCACCTCTGCTGTCTGCTGGCTTGTCTCCGCTGTCAACCCTGCCACGGCGGACGGCTGCCGCCGCCGCGCCGCGGGCAGCGCGCGTGCTGGGGTCCCGAAGTCGACTGCCTCCGCTGCTGTCCGCTGCTGTTCGCTCCCCTCTGTGCGACGTTGCCTCTTTTTATACTCCGACCCGGCGGTGTCTTGCTCTGGGTGTGGCACACCCCCGTCTTCTGATTGGCCGATTCTTGCCGTCTTGTCGATTCTTGCAAATCCCCCCTCCCCACACACACACACAGGAATCTGGGAGGGGCATTCAATAAAAGCATGGATACGCGATTTACGCGATTTAGCAATTCATACGCGATTTAGCGACCACAGAGCGCCGCGGTACTAGCTGTCGTTTTGTAGTACGGGAAACGGCTTACCATGTGGACGTTCCTACATATATGGGCACAACTTACCAGGCATGATGTCCATCGGTGGAGCCAATATGTCATAAGTGCTTGTGAGAGCTTCCCGAATGCATTTAAACTTAATTTGGTTCATCCCACAATCACCAGAAGGCGAGAAACCATGTGACGGGGCGGTCGTCTCAGCGTTGCGGCCTACCACGGGGCGGGCGGTATACTAACTGTTCTTTTTGTAGTACGGGAAACGGCAGCGGCTGCGCGTGGTCGCGGATAACAATAGAAAGTGGGCGGAATTACCTATCCATACTTACTTTATCCATGATACAAGTATGCCCCCCCCCCCTCCGCGCGTGCCCTGCACTGAACGTGAAAAACAATGATCTTAGGAGAAAACGTCATATGAAAACGGAAGTGTTTCTCTCGAGTGATTGAGTTTGAAGTTTGGATGTAGGTATCCCTTTCTTTCAATGATAGACAAAACAGCGCACCTGATATCAACGTTAAAGTTACGTTAAAGGAAATAGTTCACCTTCAACATTAGTTTTAAACTGAGATAGCTGTTTTGTAGCCCATGTTGGGAAACCCCTATCTGCAAGTTTCCTTGACTGAAAAAGACTCTCCAGCCGAAGATATTTGACTTTTTGGCGAAGGAACTCGGCGCATATATGATATACCGTACCGTCTGAAAGTGCCAGCACTGCCATGGACCATGCGCAGACCAATAACGCACACCATAACATTAATGATTTACGACCTTCTGTCCTGAATTGGCGCGATAGAGGACCATTTTTGAAAATAAAAAAAGAAACTGTATTCAAAAACATAATAAAATCGTGTTCTGAAAAAAAATTCCGAAGGTGAACTATTTCCTTTAATAGATATCAGTACCTGCATCAATTAGTGACGGCGCCACAGCTGCATCAGCTGCATCAATTATGCGTCTTCACACCAAAATGTAATACATTTGATGCATCATTTTGGGAGATAATGACGTTTTAGTGACTTCATTTCATAGCATTTTGGGTGGAAAACGATAAATGTTTTAACAATCGTAGAACAAAAAAAGGGCGGGGCGGACCGTGTCCAGGTATGTCGGGTACGTACAACTTTCGCTTCTAAATTCTGCCGGACGCCAGGAATTGCTTGATCGGGTGGTGGGGTCAGGGCCTGCGCAACAAGCTATGCTTAGCGCGGGGCCTGACCTCGAAAATCCATCCATTCAAAAATCATTCGGACTAAATTTATTTTGTTTAAATATGAGGAGACGCGAGTCGACGAGACAAACCCAGTGGTGTCATTTGCACGTCTCTATCTTTATTCTATCAAGAGTTATTGGCAAACAAGTGCTGGTGACCTGCAATGACCTCAGCCGACCTTGCAGAGGTCACTGAGCAACAATTGCACCTGGGTCATCAAAAATGAGCTAAATTAACATGATTCTGAAAGAATTGGCCTGATCCAATATACTATATTCTCTGAAAAGGAAGCATTTGTATATTTTCCCAAATTGACTTATAATGGGAGGTCACGAAATTGACCTGACCTTAGGTCACTGATACAAAAAAATCAGAGATAAACGAGTTGTAGGTACTTATGACCTGATGAAATCCTGCAAGTTTCAAATTTATCAGACAAACACTATGGCTTTGGCAAGACCACAAACATTTTTGGAGGTAAGGTCACTTGACGTGACCTGGTAACCTGACTTGAGACGACCTGAAGTTAAAACTTTCACACAATGTGGGTAATTGATGCACACATAGCCGTACCAAATTTGCTGCGCGCCGCTGTTTTCTCGCTATTCTCGAGAAACCTCAGGGGTGGTCAAAGTGACGCCCCTACCAGATATCCTCGGATTTAGGCCACTATATTTTGCTGGGCCTCTAAATGGTCCCATAAAAAACGTCGGATAGGCCCATGTTGAAGTCTCAGGCCTTTCGAGGGCCCATCAGGCCTACCGAAGATCCCCGTCAGGCCGACTGAGGGCCCCTCAGGCCAATATCGAGGGCCCCCTCAGGCCGACTGAGGGCCATCTGTCGGCCTTATAGGTCCCTCAGACTGGCTGGGGGCACCTCGGGGACCTCCGCCAGCATTTAGCATTTGGCTTCCCCATTAGCAAATTTGGCACGGCTATGTGTGCATCAATTACCCACATTGTGTGAAAGTTTTAACTCCAGGTCGTCTCAAGTCAGGTCACAAGGTCACGTCAAGTGACCTAGTTTGGCCACAATGTTTGTCCGATAAATTTGAAACTTGCAGGATTTGATGAGGTCATAAGTACCTACAATCAGTTTGTCTCTGATTTTGCGTATTTATCGGTGACCTAAGGTCAAGGGCGGCGCCACCTTCCAAAAGATGCGAGGGGGGAGGGGTCGGAGGCACTTTGAAGTCGATTCTTTCCATGCAACGCACATATGCGTAATGTTAAATCCAAAAATGTTTGCAGGGGACTCGTCCCCCGCCCCCCCCCCCCCCCACCTCTGCCGCCCATGCCTAAGGTCAGGTCAATTTCGTAACCTCCCCATTATAAGTCAATTTGGGAAAATATACAAATGCTTCCTTTTCCGAGAATATGCATTGGATCAAGCCAATTCTTTCGGAATCATGGAATTTTAGCAGCTCATAATTGACGACCCAGGTACGATTGTTGCTCAGTGACCTCTGCAAGGTCGGATGAGGTCATCTCAGCTCACCAGCACCTTTTTGCCAATAACTCTTGATCGAATAAAGATAGATACGTGAAAATGACACCACTGAGTTTGTCCCGTCGAGTCGCTTTGCCCCATATGCAACATGACCTACCTGGATCACCAAATGACCTTAACCTGAGGTCAAATTTTGAAGTTGACCTAACCAGGTCACCATTAATATGTTGATTCGAAGCGCCTTTACGAGACAAACACGATGGTGTTATAATTACTGCTATATGTCTAACTAATAAAAGGTTATTTAAGCAAAACGTTTTGGACAAAAATGTCTTCGTGACCTTTGGTGACCTCTGGGGCCTAAATTATTGACCTGAGCTTAAATTTGAGTAAAATGTGGCGATTTGAATATGCATGAACTTTCGATTGATTTGTTTTCCGTTTGTTACTAGCTCTCATAGTTCCCGAGATATTTTGGGGTTTCTAGATCAAAGTCCTTTACTTGGAAAGTGTGACCTTTGGTGACCTCTGGTGACCTCAATATTGACCTGAGCCAAATAATACCCGAAGTAACGTCGAATGACCTTGTAAAGAGCTTTCGAACACCGTTTTCTGCGTTTCTCCAGCCTTTTTAGTTTTTGAGTTAGAGGGGGGATCCCAATTGGATTTGTCACGCTGATCCATGCCGGCTAGCAAGTCATGTACCATTGACGTCACGACCAATCAGAGGCTGGTATTGGATGAGACCCTCCAGCGTAATGTTGAAGATGCCGGAGTGAGCCCCCTGGCAAAAACAGTACAGGACCTAAGATGGACCCTTGGACCTTTTTGGATTTTGGGCCGCTCACCGCTGTATCGCGCACGTGACCTGCGAGTAGCAAGTCTGTGTCACCAACTGTGTGACCTGAAGAGGCGAAAAAGGAAAAATGATGACACCCACGTTTTGGAACTTGGCACGTGCTACGTGCCATCGAGTGACCCGAAAATGGTACCATCATCTGTCCCCCGTTTTGCCACATCGAACGATGCCATCCGCGTCGAAATCGGCCCAGCCGTTTGGGCTCCACGTGCCAATATGCTCCGTTGGACGCACGCACGCACGCACGCACGCACGCACGCACGCACGCACGCACACACACACAGACACAGACACAGACACAGACACAGACACAGACACAGACACAGACACAGACACAGACAGACACAGACACAGACACAGACACAGACACAGACACACACACACACACACACACACACACACACACACACACACACACACACACACACACACACACACACACACACACACACACACACACACACACACACACACAAGCTCCTCCCACTTTCCGAGCGACAGCCCAGTGGAAATTTTCTAACTCAGAAAAACATGTAAACATGTTTCTCTTCCTTCTACGATTTTGAATCACAGTTCAAGACAAATTAAAGCCCAGATTAGAGTCCAGTCTGGTTTTGAGACTGTCTGCAACAAGGATAGTTTAACCTAATGACAAGTTCGAACAGAAAGAAAAGTTCTGCAGATCTACTGAGCACATATACTTTGAACGAGTGGTACCAGTGGAGTTTGAGTGGAGTGGAGTGAACGAGTGGTACCTTGATCCACAATTGTGATTATCAGTGGTATAGACTGATAATGTTGAAAAGACTATCAAATCTTTCAAAGATAATTACCACTCATTTACCCTTTTGGTTCCGAGAGGAAAAATGTTTGTTTTAATAGAATTAACGTTGAACGTATCGAAGTGGTTACAATGAAGAACGCTGAATAATTTTCGAACACAATAGCGTTACCAATTTCTGGTCAAAATTCAGCACTAGCTCGTAAAATTTTCGCACCAAACTAAGGAGACCCATCACCGAATAAATAACTAATTCGTTTAAGCCGTTCGCGGCAGTACAACAATTCATACACTTGCAATATCAGGGAGCAACACGAACGGTATATGGCAGATGAGCCAAAAAAGTGACGCGCCGTCTCCGGTTTGTGTAACATTGTGGGCCGTCACCGCCACTGACCTTGGTATCCGCTGGCACTATATAAGTTGCGCATGCACTGGCAAGGCAGGCACTTTCCTCAATCCCTTCACGCCGGACACCATGCGGACTCAGGTGAGTGTTTGGTGCAGTGTCTGACTGGCATAGGTGTCGATTTATATACTTTTGGGGGGCCCGCCTCCCCCCCCCCCCCCAATGTTGAGTTCACCCCCTCCCCCAATGGTTCTGTCGCCCCCCCCCCCCCAATGCTTTCTGCACCTAGATTACTTGCTTGATATATAGGTAAAGGCATGGGCATGGGTGGAGAATGCAGTATGGCAGGTGTGGCCAATGCCACACCAACATTTCATTTGTTTGTAATGCAAATGTATTGAAGCATCTTGTCAGGCCATGGAAAGATATCAAAAATAGCACTAGAATACCCTTAGGCCACACCAACTTTGGAAACGATTCTCCACTCATGGGCATATGTGTCAATTTATATACTTTTGGAGTGGCCCTCGCCCCCCCCCCCCCCTGTTGAGTTCCGCCCCCTAAAGGTGCTCTCGCCCCCCTCCCACCAAGGTTTTCTGGCCTCTAGCGTATCCATGGAGCCCGAAGCGCCAGCCTCCCAAAGCGCCTGAAGTCGGCCAAAAATTGGCCAAAACTCGTCTGGAGTTTTGACCTGAACACTCAGTTATCCAGCAGTGACCAGTGCAGAGCACCAGTCAGCAGCGGTGTGGCGATTTTTATGCGAATTTTATGCGTATTTGTGCGTTATGAACTGATATAAAACAAACTTGTTGTACCTATTGTTTACATTTTCTTTTACGTTGTGGAAATTTTAATATTAATACAAGCCTGATTAGTAGCCGATAAGTTTATAATTTAACATTATAATGCCTACTCAGAAAAGCTTAAAAACATACGCTATTTTCTTTTACAATCATGAAATGTGTAATCTTTGGACGAATGCAGTCGTTTTGGTAAAACCGTGGCGTTGATATAGGCACTGGCGGATCCACAGGCGGGGGAGGCATCAGGGGAAAATGCCCCGACAAGAATATGGGGGGGGGGCATTCAATACAAGTATCCCCCCCCCGCGCGCGCGTTCCCTGCACTGGACGTGAAAAACAATGATCTTAGGAGAAAACTTCATGAAAACGGATTTTTTCTTCTTCTCTCGAGTGATTGAAATTGAAGTTTTGATGTATCCCTTTCCTTCAATGATAGACAAAACAGCGCACCTGATGCAATTCAAGCAGCCCCGGTGACACCTAACCCGCGCCCCGCTTGGGGGAGGGGCAGAATGTGCCCACCTCCCGGATTTTCTCAATAACTTGAAAACTATGATCGATATCAACGTGAAACTTTCAGTCTCTTATGCTGCATCAATGCTACGTCTTCTCACTAAATTGCAATGAAATTGATGCAGTATTTTGGGAGATAATAACGTCATGTCTCGTCATTTTTGGTGGAAAAACGATAAATGTTTGCAAAATCGTAACAAATAGTTTTGAAGCAAATTGCAAATAAAAAACGTTACAAGAAAGAAAATGACATTCTCTTCAATATAACTATCTCGGATTTGCAAAATGTTGGGTTTTTGACCAACAAAAAAGGGGAAATTTCCACAAAATCAATTTTTATGAATTTGACAAGTGAATTTCTTAAGCTCGAATACCAAAAACGGGCGACCGGCCCAAATCCGCGCAGATAAAAATGGGGGTACTTTTTTCCACAAAAAGATGCCCCTCTTCCACGAAGAGAGGCTGGATCTGCCAGTGGATATAGGCCCCCTTGGACCCGTCCCCTGTTCGCCCCTCCCCCCCCCCCCAATCATTTGGAAAAATCGCCACCGCTGCTGACTGGTGTGTCTGCACTGGTCACTGCTGGAGAACTGAGTGTTCAGTTAGCTGTCACCGCGGGCCGCGTAATAGTGTGATCGTTGGGTTGTTTGCAGCCATGTGGAACTGGATATTTGATATGATGATGATGGATATTGATATTGATATGATGATGGATGACGGGATATTTGATGTAGCTCCGGTTGACGTGACCATTCAAAGCGGAAAAATAAGGTGCCTTGCTTTAATGTTGTTCCTGAAGAAGAATAAAAATATGTTGCACCTGCCTTAACCCTTCCGATTTGGCTTCTTGTGTATGCAGAGTGATACATTTCTGCATCATTGGCAGGTAGTTGTTTAGAAGTTGAATGTCATTCGGCTTAATTAGTTATTGATCCTGTACCAGGGTGTGAACTTTTTGTTTTGGGTTGGGGATGCAGTAGCAGGTAACCCCCCCCCCAAAAAAACATCAATACAAATACAATAGGGTAAAATGTGAAAACGCCACGACCCTTAGCCCTAAAAAAAAAATATAGTCATAAATGTGTATGATTTTGTGTTGCCCCAGCATATGTTAATTTTTGTGTAATAGGTACAGAGAGTTATCCATTATGAAATGATGCTCCATTGTGAGGTCATTTATAACTGTTGGTAATCCATAATACATACTTGGAGAATACATCAGGGGCGGTTCTGGGTCCTCATGCAGTGGTTAGGCAAAATGTGTTACCATGAACAGCTAGTGTGTGTGCGCGATCCAAAAACAACCCAGAACTGTCTATTTAGGCCTGTTAACAGAATACATACAATCCCTCACGCTATATGCAATCCGTATCAGTATTCGTAACAGCAGGAACCTCTTTGCTTTGCTATCAAAAAGTGAGATCAGGCGGCCCCACCAGGCTATACGACTTTGCTGTGGGCGCTGCCGCACCGCTAGAAAACGAGTTCCTAAAAATTAGCTGCAATGACATATTCTTTTCAAATGCAAACAGTTTGATAAACAGCAGATTAACAAAAACGTTGGATTCGTAAATTATGGAACAGTGAGGTTTCGCGCCCTAACACATGGTATACCATGATTTTTCATCAATATTTGCATTTCTTATATTTTTGATGTTAGCCGTTTTCATGAAGAATTATTTCGCCGGAAAGTTTCTGAATGGTTCTGAAAGTTTTGAAAAACTACACAACCTGTTACATGGGATTTTTGGCTAGAAATGTCCCTCATAATTTGGTAATATGTTGGTAAGAATAAAATGTGTTGACAAAATTGCGGCTTGGTGGTAATAAGCAAGATAAGCATTGATATAATCTTCCTGAAAAGTTTCAGGAAGATTCTATCAATACTTATCTTGCTTATTACCACCAAACTGCAATTTTGTCAACATATCTTCATCTTACCAACATATTACAAATTATTAGGGACATTTCTAGCCAGAAATCGCATGTAAAAGTTGTGTAGTTTTTCAAAACTTTCAGAATCTTCAGAAACTTTTCGGCGCAATCATCCTTCGTGAAAACGGCTATTATAAGTTTAATATATAATATATCTTCATTTCGACAAATTTTGGAAAATTACCCAAATTAAGTCTACTACATGTGTAGACTTAGGACACTGGCATATGTTGTACGCATGTAATTTAAACGTAAAATGAATCTGCGGCTGAGAACAAAGCAAAAATATTTTACCATTGAACAAAGAAAAGCAGTATTTATGAATACCTATTACAAAATACCCTCTAAACTAAAGATGGCTTTATTGCAATATTTATAGGATCCCAAATTAGCATGAGCAATATACATATTCAGCAAAATGTATACGTAAAAAAAATACATTTGGAAAAATGATTACTGTGTTATTTTATAAATTTCATACAAAACTAAAATGCATCGGATGGTATCGCTAGATGCATTGTTTGTATACTCACAAAAACTAGTATATGCTAGTAGCCTGATTATATGTGCTCTCTATGGGTTGACTACAATACAGTTATGCGGGCACACAGAGGCGAGGATTGCTAGTATCCTGATTATATGTGCTCTATGGGTGATTACAATACAATTACGGCGCACACAGAGGCGAGGATTGCTAGTATCCTGATTATATGTGCTCTATGGGTGACTACAATACAGTTATGGCGCACACAGAGGCGAGGATTGCTAGTATCCTGATTATATGTGCTCTATGGGTGATTACAATACAGTTACGGCGCACACAGAGGCGAGAATTGCTAGTATCCTGATTATATGTGCTCTATGGGTGATTACAATACAGTTACGGCGCACACAGAGGCGAGGATTGCTAGTATCCTGATTATATGTGCTCTATGGGTGACTACAATACAGTTACGGCGCACACAGAGGCGAGGATTGCTATTATCCTGATTATATGTGCTCTATGGGTGATTACAATACAGTTACGGCGCACACAGAGGCGAGGATTGCGCAGATATTCCCCTATTTCTCGAGAATGTTGTTGTTGGTGAAGGGTTGCTAACTTGCTGGATAGGTTCTTACCTACCTTACCTACCTAGTCTTTCAGGTTAATTCATGGTCGTAGATTAAATTGCTGGAGAAGAAAAAAACAGAGTAATTTATATCATGTCTGTGCATGATAATGATGAGTATTTTTAGATACATCATGCTTATATGTGCTCTGAGAAGCATTTGCTTGCTTTAGGTTCCCAGCTTCGGTAAATTTGCAGTTGAAGTAGACTCCAATTTTGTTTAAAATTGTGCATTTGTGACATTTTAGGGGTGCTGATTCCAAATATGTCCACTATTTGTGTCATAATTTTGTTCTTCGTTTTTTATTCATTTAAATATTTTAATTTATTTGTATATATGATTTTAAAAAAAAACATAACTGCACCTAACCACACAATATTACATTGTCAGACAACCTACCGTAACCCTAAACATAATCTAACCTAACGTAGCCCTATCCTATAACATTGGAAAATATAATTGGAGAAACAAATTATGATGCAAATGACGTCCATATTCAAAATCAGCCGCCAAAAACGGCAAAAATGGCAAAGTTTGAAACAATATTTGAGACTATTTAAACTGGAATAAAACCCCAATTTCTGTATGTGTATGGACACTAGTCCAAATATTGCCTACATTGTGTACAATTGGATTATAAGCTAAGCATTAACTGAGACTCACGTAGGTAAGAGGTCATACGATTTGGTTTGAAACTTTGTGGGGGTGTTAGTCTGGTAGATGTCAGAAAAACAAGCATTTATCAAAATATATAATTTTCCAAATGGGATGGGACTCAAATTGAGAATGCTACACTAGAATTGGAATGGTATGGCTGTAGCCTAGAGTGCAATGGAATGAGCAATGGAATGAAGCAATGAGCAATATAATGCAATGGAATGACATGCGGGATGGGAAATATATACATATATATATATATATATATATATATATATATATATATATATATATATATATATATATATATATATATATATATATATATATATATATATATATATATATATATATATATATATTATATATTATATATATATATATATATATATATATATATATATATATATATATATATATATATATATATATATATATATATATATATATATATATATATATATATATATATATATATATATATATATATATATATATATATATATATATATATATATATATATATATATATATATATATATATATATAATATAGATATAGATAGATATATATATATATATATATATATATATATATATATATATATATATATATATATATATATATATATATATATATATATATATATATATATATATATATATATATTTGTAAAGTGTCTCATTCTTCCTCCAGCCAAAATGACCAAAACACTTTACCCTATCTGACAGTCCAGGTTAGTCATATTATTGGGGATGCACCTGCATCCCCCTAAATATATAAAGTCCCGCATGTGCCCTGTACGTTGTGAAAATAGTGCAGTTTCTCCAGAACATACATACTACCGTATTCTTTATCTAAAGCTTCAAAACCAACTGTTGAAGGAATAAGATTAAGAATAAAAAGCAGGAATGAGAATAACTTTTGAAGGAATAAGCTTCCCCCAGAGCATCGAGTGGTTGCAGGCCGTCAAACATGGTATCTATGTATTACCCGTTACGGACCGGGCCGCTCATTCGCCGCTCCCGGGGCGGCTGGCAGCGTAAGGCCGCCATAGGGAATACACATGGTATCTATGTATTACCCGTTACGGACCGAGCCGCTCATTTGCCGCTCCCGTGGCGGCTGGAAGCGTAAGGCCGCCATAGGGAAAACGGGCTCAATTCGTAATATAGTCATGCTTATAACGTATTCTTCAGGAAATGTGACAAGCGTACCCCCATGCCAGATAATACCATTGTTCACGCATAAGCTAACTAATTCCGGTACTTTGCAACTGTTGCGGTTGGTCCGCCTTTTTGCAATATATAAATAATTATTGGTCATATTTAACGTTACAAATGTCAGAAAACGCCTACTCCCTTGATCATTTGTGATTATTGAATGAACAACGCACATTTTGTAAACAAACGTACCGCCGTTCTATATATAAAAATGTGCCGGGAATCCAATTCTAACATTCATCTTGCTGTAGCGTTGCATGGTTGTCCGCCAAATTGCATTGCATTTGCAAATTATTGCTGGCAACGACAAATAATTGGCAAATGCTTTCCATTTAGAGATCACACATAAGATCGGGCCAACATTTTATAGTCTAGGGTGTTACTTTAGATCTTCTTGATCTTTCAGGCAAATATTTTGCTCAGGGGTCCTTGCAAGGTGACATGAGGTCATCCGAGGTCACCAACACCTTTTTGTCAATAACTCTCGACAGAATGAAGATAGAGAAGTGAAACCGGTACCAATGTGTTCGTCTCGTCGAGGCAGGTCTCTCAACATGCAAAATTACCTACTTGGGTCACCACTTGACCTTGACCTTTGGTCAAATTTTAAGTTGACCTAACCTGGTAAACTCGAAAATGATTCAAAGCGCCTTGACGAGACGAACACAATTGTGTCAAAATTAGTGCCTGATCTTTATTAGGTAACAAGTTATTTGTGAAAAAACTGTTTTGCCAAAAAATAGCCTTTTTGACATTTGATGACCTCTGAAGCAGACTGGTTATTGATTCGACACTGATTGAATCGATTGAAATCGTTCAATCAAAATTCCTTGAATAAAAAAAATGATTGATTTACCACTAGATCTTTTGATTCATGAATCGTGATTGAATCAAAACACGCATCAAATCAAGGCCGATAAAATCAAAAGATTTAACGATTCAAGTACACTGGTAAATTGTGAAAATACATGCAGTCCCAGTGTCTACATTCATGTATACTGAAATAGTATTGCTGTAACAATGTTTTAATGTTCATAGATATGCATGCTTCCACTGTTATTGATTTGACATAAATTCACTACATACATTTAAATGTTGAATTAAACGTGAATCGATTCAAATATTTGTTTTGATTCTTTGAATCGTAAAGAATGAATTCTACAAATTTTCTCCGTGAATCGAACGGTGATTGTATCATTCAGATTCCAAAATGAATCATGATTGAATCGTTCCAAAAAAAAGTCGAATCAATAACCAGTCTGCTCTGGAGCCTAAACTGTTGATCTGAGCTAAATAAAATGTGAGGACAACTAAGCGATTGCATTGTTCAAGAACTTTCCATTGCTTTTTCCGTTTGTTCCTGGATGTCATAGTTCCAGAGATATTTGGGGGGTTTCGAAGCGAAGTCTTTAAACTGGAAAATCTAACCTTTGATGACCTCTGGTGACTTCAATATTGACCTAAGCCAAGACATGACTTAAATAGTTTCAAAATGTTTGATGAGCTTTCGAACGGTAGGTCGAAAGGGTAAAGGCAAGGGTAAAGGTAGGTAGGTAATCGCGAGTTCTGTCAGGCGAAAACGTACACATTTATAAAATATTCCACTCGTGATCACCCAGGAATCCAATGAAAAAAAATCACTTTTTGGCAGTCCTATATTAAACTGGCATAGCAAATAAGTGCAAGGTATTTAAGAATCAAATTTTTTTGTACCATATGACAATTCATTTTCTGTGGACATCCGCTAATAACTTAGCAAAAACGATGAGGTCATGCCATGGGACCTACAGGCCATTGTTCCCTAACGCATTCATGTATTATTGCTCTAAATCCCTTCAGAATTATATTTAAGATATTCATCTTGCAAAATGTAGTGAGACTGTAGCTTTCTAAAAAAAGAACATACATATAAAGAAATGGAGAAGCCAATATTTTGTTATATTACAGTTTCTGAATTTCACACCCGAATTGAGTGTAACGTCTACTTTTTGGTTACTCAGCTCATTGTGATACGCCATTATACTCAAAACTCACTCAAAGCAGCACGTGACTTCCGCAAATAGAACAGGTTAAATTATATCAAAACCAGACGATATTGTCAAAAATAAAAAAAAGACAGGCGAAACTTTGCATGGTAATTTTGGTAGACCGTAAAGAATTGATTGCGATACAACGTATCTTTTGCAAACCCTATCGAAGGCATGCGAAGCACGTGTCTTGTTTGTTAGAACATAAGTATAAATAGCCGTTTTCACGAAGGATTATTGCGCTACAAAGTTTCTGAAAGATTCTGAAAGTTTTGAAAAACTACATAACTTTTACATGCGATTTTTTTCTTCTAGAAATGACCCTCACAATTGTGTAATATGTTGGTATGAATAAAATATGTTGACAAAATTGCGGTTTGGTGGTAATAAGCAAGATAGGTTTGATAGCATCTTCCTGAAAAGTTTCAGGATGATTCTATCAATACTTATCTTACTTATTACCAGCAAACCGCAATTTTGTCAACATATTTTATTTTAACAATATATTACAAAATTATGAGGGACATTTCAGGCCAAAAATCGCATGTACAAGTTGTGTAGTTTTCAAAACTTTCAGAATCTTTCAGAAACTTTTCAGCGCAATAATCCTTCGTGAAAACAGCTAATACCAGTGAAACGCCATATTGGGCGATGACCGAGCGAGCGCGCTCTGGTAAAGCTAAAACAGGTTTGAAATATGAAACGGCAAGGGAGCATACGTGGTAGTAACATACTCATTCTAGTCCTCCAGAAAAAATTGCCAGGTCGCAATTCATGCCAACATAAAAATTAAGTGGTATTAAATTGTTCATAATCTCCTTTCCAAATCCGCCAAAAGGGAGTGCGTTCTGAGCGCTGCATGCTTCAGCGTATAAATCAATGCTTAGAATAATACAGCCATTTTTATCAAGAATCATTTTTTTCTTCTTTCATTTCAACGTTCGCGTTTGGCAACTGCCACGCGCTGTGGTACCACCTCTATCAGAACGCACCATACCAAAAACAAAATTGATTTGATGAGCCTCACAATGGTGAAGACCCAATCTCAATCGGAGCAGTGGTTGCAAAGTTATTAGCTTCCGAAAAGCGTCTGTATGGCCGGGTCGGGCCGGGTCAAATGGAAATGTGTCTAGTAAGTTAATGAGAAACCTCACGGGCGCTTCGCGCCCGCTCAGTAATCACAAAATGTACCAACGTTATGCAAAATTAGCTCGCCTTGTAATAATTAAATCATTATCAGGCAAATATAACGCCAAACTTGGCTGTCACGCTGGCACAAGCCTACTCCTTTCAGGAGGCACGCTTAGCACGGGCGTTAGCGGCGTTAAGCGCCCCGCAGACAGTTGTTTCGTTAGCATAACAAATATGATAACGATGCCAAATAGTGGAAGAAGTTCGCTTAACTACGTTTTCCTCTCTCGTCATATGATCACAAGTATGACGCTGGTGCATCAAATTACCGTGTGTTATGCCGATGTGTCGCCTTGGTACCAACCTAGACATTGTCGACTTCGATGAACGTACCAGCAAGGCTAGTGACGCCAGTGGTGGATCTACGTTAGGGCAAAACGGGCAATTGCCCTCCAAACGAACAATCGGTAGGCAAACGTATGTTTTTGCCTCCTGAACCGTTCTGGGAGGTTGTGATTTTTTCCCGGGAAGTCGTGATTTACCTCCCCTCTCCCCCCCCCCCCCTCCCCCGGTCAACGACTCTTCGCGCTGACGACCAAA